>CM035417.1:33283001-33303001 GCA_020310875.1 Ceratopteris richardii
TGATAATTGGTTTTTAATTGTGAAGGGAGGATGGTACAGCAGAAGTCCAGCTTGGGCAGACCCGTATTATGTGCATTGTAACCTCTCAGCTGAGTCAGCCTTATCCAGATCAACCGAATGAAGGCATACTTATGGTGTATACTGAGTTTTCCCCCATGGCTGACTCTAATTTTGAAGGTGGTCGACCAGGGGAGAGTGCCACAGAGGTTGAGAGACTTATCAAACGGAGTTTGAGGTTTTCAAGTCTCATTTTCTCTGCATGAATTCTAATGATTTGTTGCATGGACAGAAAAGGATTTTGGTTGCATTACTGCAGGGATAGCAAGGCACTTGACATGGAGTCCCTATGTGTGCTTGCAGGAAAGGCAGTCTGGTCAATACGTGTTGATATCCATGTGATTGATAATGGAGGGTAATGTCCTTTAACTGTTGTGAATTCAACTATGTTCTTATGTTTTCTATATCAAAGTTCCAAAAGGTTTTGGCAGTGACACATTACAATCGGTTTAACAGAAATTTGATAGATGCAGCTAGTATTGCTGCCTTAGCTGCTTTGCTATCATTCCGTGTACCAGAATGCAGTATTGCAGGTGCTGAAAGGCAAGATGTTATCATTCATGCTCCTGAGGTTGTAGAATCTTCTTTTTATTTTCAAGACTTCTTAAAAAGTTCCACATAATTCAACCCAAGTGGTATTTTAGGTACGTGAACCTGTACCTTTGATCATCCATTACCTGCCTATTGCCTTCACTTTTGGTTTCTTTGGCAATGGGGAACTCCTGGTATTCTTCTGTGCTGGCATATTCAAGAGTGGTTTTCTCCATCATTTTCCTGTAATTTTTGTATGGTCTATCATTTGTCAGGTCATTGATCCAAGTTACAAAGAAGAATTGTTAATGAGAGGTCGCCTGACTATCATACTTAATGTGCATGGTGATATATGTGCAATTCAGAAAGGAGGTAGTGTTGGAATCAATTCTTGTGATATATTACGTTGTTTGCAGATTGCATCTGCAAAGGTCGAAGATGTTACATCATTCTTAAGGAAAGCGGTAAGATTGCTATTTTTGTCGGACAGTCTATGAAGATGATATAATTTTTAAAGTGGTTTTCCAGAGGCTTATGCAACTATACTAAATTCTGATGCAACATTATCAAGTTTGATGGTGGACATTTTTTTTCATGAGAAGATGCTGATCCTAGGATTCATTATCAGGAGCTTAACTTTCCTATACATGTGTCAAATGCATAGATGTAAATGGCAGTACAAAAGGGTATGGAAATCACTATAGCTTATAAATTTACTCTGGAGCATACAAGTATGGAAGTAAAAAACACTAACGAATTATAACTTGCATATTTGTTAATATCTAAAGTCTTAAATCCTACTTTAGAAGTATACAAGTAAAGGAGGCTTTTGATAATTACATGCATACGTATTATTAAGTAATACTTGATTGTAAATCATATGTATGTAGAAACACTATTGTGAATCATAAAACACACGTGATTTTCTACTTAAAAATAAAAGTTAAAACCTTGATATTTAATAAAAACAATATACATGCATACATACACAGATATACATACATGCATATATACTGTCAGGGAAGCACTAGATTATGCCCTCTTACTAGAGTAGACATGATTTTGGAATTACACTTTCGATTACAAGATCACCCACGTAGAGAAATAATACAAGAATATATGATTGATACAAGAAGTCTCACAACCCGAGACTGATAGGTATGGATAACTCAACCAGAGATGATACAAAAGATCCCACAATCTGGGACCGTAGGTATAAAGCAAGATGTCTGGATTACAAGAACTCCCTTCAAGGAGATGAACTAGATACAAGGAGTAACTGGAAAGGATCTCGTACTACGAGATTAGAACATGACACAACAGGATGTCCAAGAAACTAGACTAGACAAGACTAGAACAAGGCACAAGACTAGAACTGGAACTAGAACTTGGAAAGTTCTTACTTGGAGATCGTGACTCCTTGAGCTCCAAAGCTGATATTGGGGCCGTAGGTATGAAGCAAGATATCTGGATTACAAGAACTCCCTTCAAGGAGATGAACTAGATACAAGGAGTAACTGGAAAGAATCTCGCACTACGAGATTACAACATGACACAAAAGGATGTCCAAGAAACTAGACTAGACAAGACTAGAACAAGGCACAAGACTAGAATTGGAACTAGAACTTGGAAAGTTCTTACTTGGAGGTCACGACTCCTTGAGCTCCCAAAGCTGGTATTGGAAAGACTGAGTATGTATGTGGCCAACCCCTCCTTATAGGTTTTCAAGGATGGTTCATCAATGGCAGTTGCGAATTGATGATGTCATCGATGATGTCATCAATTCAAAACATGATCTTTGGATATCAAAATCAAGCAAGTATACGATCGATCTTAGGGTTTTGGTATGTTGTGGAGACAATGGAAGCATTTACTTCTTCAAATTCTGAACCAATCATGAGATATGGAAGGTCACATGGAATCTGAGGTTCATGATAGTTGCCTTTGTCGATGACATCACCTCCCCCTCAAGCGACGAGTTCCACGAGGAGCGGTTCATGTTCTCTAGTCTGGGCTTCATTGGATTTTTCTTATGAAATTCTTGAACCTTGATTGGTGCTCTCTGAAGGTTTTTTGCAAGTTCCAAGTACGATCACGGGTTTCATACCCTTTCTAATGAATAAGGTACTCCTATCTTCCTCCGGATGTTCTTGAATCTAGGAATTCTTCATGATCATCAATCTCGATAGGTGGTGAGGACTAGGTCTCCCCCCCTCAATGGTGAAATCAGATATGGTTCCAACATTGACACATGGAAAACTAGATGTATTCTCATGGTACTTGGTAATTGGAGCTTGAAAGTGATTGGATTAATCTCGGCAACGATGGTGAACGGACCAAATCTCTTATGGTCTAGCTTTGCACAAGGTCTTGAAGTCTATAGATTAACTCTGCAAACGGTAAGAGCTCAAACTAATCATTTTGATGATAGTTGATTGAGCAACGAAGATATTATTCTAGGACTTGATTCACTCGTTTTGTTTGTCCTTCAGTTTGTGGATGATTGGCTATAGATAGTTTAACTTGAAAACCAAGGAGCTTGCAAAGACTGTTCCAAAAGCTAGATATGAACTTTGGATCTCGATTCCTGACAATATCATTAGGCAATCCATGAAGCCTAAAGATGTATCTGAGGAAAAGTCTAGTAGTGGCTGCACTTGTGATTGCCTTGGTAGTTGGAATGAAGTGTGCTATCTTTGTAAATCTATCCACTATAACAAGAATGACATCATACTTATCGGACTTTGGTATATCCGTGATGAAATCCATAGATAATGAAGCCCATGGCCTTTCTGGAATAGGTAAAGGGTGCAAGAGGCCATGAGGTTTATGTCGTGGTACCTTAGATCTATTGCAAGTGTCACCCGATTGGATCTGTTCTTTAACTTCCTTCCATATTTGAGGCCACCAAAAGTCCCTTGATATGAGTTCTATTGTTTTATTCAGTCCAAAATGTCCTACTGCAAGGTTGTCATGACGTTGTTGAAGTACTTGGATCCTGGACTTTCTTTGAGGGACATACAATAGGTTCTTATGGAATAGTAATCCATTCTTTTCCTGAAATTCATTTACTTCTTGAACTTTTCCTTTTTGAGTTTTGTGCTAAACGTTACAAAACAATTCATCTTGTGGTAGAGTCTCACGGATCAAATGATTCAAGGTTGAAGAGATAGCTCCGAACTGGAGATGCTCAGGCTTGAGTAATACACTCTCTTGTTGATCAAAGGCCTCTTCACCTTTCTTTGGTGCAAGGTAAGAGCTTCTTGACAAGGCGGCTGACTGACTGACATTGCTGTCATCCTGGATGGTATGTGATGTCAAAGTCGAACCTGGATAAAACGTTATTCCATCGAGATTGCCTAACAAAGTGATAATGAACTTCTATATGCTTTGTCCTAGCATGAAAAATAGGATTAGCAACTAAATGTAGTGAGCTCATATTGTCTCCAAATATAAATGGAGTACCAAACTCCAACCCTAAATTTGTGTATAGGGTCTTGATCCACATTGCTTCTTGTGTTGCATTTGTCAATCCTCTATATTTAGCTTCAGTTGAGGAAAGAGCTAGAGTAGGTTGCTTCTTTGAAGACCAAGAAATAAGCTTTGTACCTTCAAAAGATAGATATCCAGATGTGCTTCTTCTATCATCTTTTGATCCTGTGTAGTTTGCATGAGTGAAGACCTTCACATTAAAATCAGATGTATAAGGATAATATAGGCCTTCATTAATTGTTTCCTTTGGATACTTCAACATCCTTTTGGCTGCATCCATGTGAGGTTTCCTAGGGGTGTGCATGAACTGACTAAGCACACTTACTCCATATCTACCCTAGTTAGGGTAGCATAGTTCAAGCTTCCAACAAGACTTTGGTGGCTTGTAATATCTTCAATTGGTTCCCCTTCATGAACACTTAACTTGTGATTGACTTCCATGGGAGTACCTGCAGCCTTAGTGTCTTGCATTTTGAACTTTGCAGTCATATTCTTAATGTACTTTCTTTGGGTAAGGAACATCCCGTGATTTTTGTAGACAACTTCCAAGCCAAGAAAATAAGCAATCCAAGATCACTTATCTTGAATTCTTCTTTCATTTGAGCTTTGATCTTCTTTATTCCATCTGCAACATCACTTGTAAGAATGATATCATCTACATACACACATTAATATATACCTTCAGAGTTATTCTTCTTAATGAAAAGTGAAGAATGAGCTTCGCTCAATTTGAACCCTTTGTCCTGCAAGAATGTGACAAGTCTATGATTCCAAGCTTTAGGAGCTTGCTTTAGTCCATAGAGAGCTTTTTTGAGTTTGCATACATACTCAGGGTGTGACTTCTCAACAAATCCAAGAGGTTGTGCCATGTACACTTCCTCTGAAGGAGGTGTAGTGACCAAAATAGCAACTTTTGGTTCATAATTGAAACTCCTACTCATATCTTTTGATCCAATGACTTGAGGATCATATTCCAAAGTTTTCGGGTGATTATTTGTGCTTCTTGGAAAGCTCAAGGTGTCTACTTTGCACTCCTCAACTCAGTTTTGGCTGGTGTGAAGGAGGAATTTGGAGCACCATCTCATCTCTGGAAGGTGTCTACCATCTCCTCCAATAGTGGTATGAGAGCAACATCAAGGTAAAATGGGAGATGGATTTCCATCATTCATTGACAAATTGGATAGGGGCAATTATCCAACATGGTCCCTAAGGATGAAGGGTTACCTCCAAGGAAGAAGCTTGTATGGATACATATCTGGAGATAAAGAAATGCCAACCCTTAGAAGCAAACATCAACCTACAAGAGAGGAGCAAAAGAGACTAGCTGGATGGTGTGCAAAGGATGCTCTAGCCAAGTCTTATATACTTAATTCAATATCTGATTTCTTATTACCTCATATTAGGAATTCCAAGACCTCCCAAGGGACTTGAGAAGTACGATCTTCATACTTCTTATCAAATACAAGGGCTAGGAAGAACCAGCTTTGGATGGAGTTCACAACCTTGAAGAAGCATCCAAAGCAAAGTGTACTTGACTATGTGACCAAGATGAAGGATGTAGCTCATCAACTTGGAAGTATTGGAGAAGAAATAGAAGAAGAGCAGATAGTGAGGTAGATCATAAATGGCATCAAGGCTGATGACAAATGGGAATCCTTTACCACAACAATGGACCTATATATGGACATGGAGATACTTGACCTCAATACATTGATGGGGCAACTCTTCACACTAGAGACAAACCTCAACAAGAATGGAGATACTTCTAGAGGTAATCAATCTTCTGCCCTTTACACAGATAAAAATAAGAGTAAAGATAAAGCCAAAGGTAAGAGGAATGAAGACGAGGCAAGCACCTCTCAAGTGAATTTCACAGGTAGAGGAAGATGTACTTGAGGAAGGGGCAGAGGAGCAAAACAAGGCAGGGGAAGACCATACAACTCTTCACCTTGCAACATTTGTGGCTTGACCAATCATACCACATATGAATGCTTCAAGAACACAAAGAATCAGAGAGGAAGAGGCTTCCACAAAGGAGGCTATGGACAATCAAGAGGAAGGTTCAACAATGGAGGAAACAATCACAATTACAACCAAGGCTACAACAACAACTATCAAGGAGGCTTCAGAGGAAGAAGAAACTACAACAACTATAGAGATGATCAAGAGGATTCCCTACTACTCATGAATATGATAGCCAAGCAAGGTAAAGATGATCAATACCTATTTTATATTGATTCTGGTTGCTCCAATCATGTAGCAGGCAACGTAGCTTTGTTGTCTGATCTTGAAGAACCCAAAGGAAAGCATGAAGTCCATACAAGTGATGACACTAGGCACTCTGTAAAGAAGATTGGAAATGTTAAAGCATCTGATGGTAACATGAATCTCCTAAGTAGGGTATTGTATGTGCCAACAATAACAAAAAATCTAATCAGTGTTGGACAGATTGTTGAGAAGGGTCTTCAGGTTAGATTCACAAGGCATGGAGCATATGTGGAAGACCCTCAACAAGGCTTCAAAAGGATTGCAAAAGGTGAGAAATGTGGTAGACTTTTTACCTTTGAAGTTGAAGATACCAAAAATACTGCTCTCTTCCATTACAAAGATCAAACCCTATCTGAATTAGAGATTTGGCATAAGAGATTAGGTCATATAGGTGAAAGGACATTGAAGCAAATATGTAGGGATCAGAGTGTGCTTGGCATTCCAAATGTGTCCAAGCAACAAATGATTTACAAATGTGAAGCATGCCAATTTGGCAAATCACATAGGCAACCATTCAACAAAAGAGGATACATGTATGAAGACTACTTGGAGCATGTGCACACAGATTTGTGGGGTCCTAGCAGAGAGCTATCAATTTCAAGGTCAAGGTGTTATGTTTCATTCATAGATGACTATAGTAGATGGACAATACTTTACTTTATGAAGCATAAAGATGAAGTCTTCACTTGTTTCAAGAAGTATTTGGCATTGGTTGAGAATCAAACAGGTAGAAGCTTGAACAGGCTCAGATCTGATGGAGCTGGTAAGTATTTCTCAGATGAGTTTGACTCCTTATAGGATAGAGGCATAAAGAGAGAGATTACAACAAGGTACACTCCTGAACAGAATGTAGTGGCAGAAAGAAGAAATATATTAATAGTAGGGGCCGCAAGATCAATGTTGAATGAGAAAAAACTTCCTAATTACCTATGGGTAGAGGCTGTTTCCACATCCACTTACCCAGTCAATAGACTTCCATCCAAGTCTCTGGATGGAATGACACCTTATGAGGCATGGAATGGAAGGAGACCTTCTTTAGATAATTGTAAAATCTTTGGGTGCATTGCTTATGCACATATATCCTCACAGATTAGGGAAAAGCTTGATCCAAAAGCTGAAAGATGCATATTCATTGGCTGTGACCAAAATCAGAAAGGATATAGGTTATGCAATCCCACTAACAAAGGATTTACAGTTAGTAGGGATGCGATATTTGATGGAAATAACTCCTGGTTTGAAGATGATTGTAGGAAAATAAAGCTAACCTATGATTTGGAAAATGATTTTCCAAATCCGACTCAAGAGAAGCCACATACATCAGAAGATGTCAACTGAGAAGATGAAGAACATATTGATTTCAAAGCTTGGAAGTCCAAGGGCAAGACAAAATTTAAACAATTGGAAGGCATTCTAGAGTCATCCAATCAAGCACTTAAAAGATCTCAAAGGGAGAGCAAGAAACCTATAAGGTATGGCTATGACATATCACTAGTCACCAAGCATTCTATATACATGGCTAAAGATTCTATGACAGAGGAACCTTCTTCATTTGAAGAAGCCAACAAGAAAGAAGAATGGAGAGAAGCTATGCAGGAAGAAAAGCACTTGGGATTTGTTTCCCAAAAAACCATTCATGAAGGTAATAGGATCGAGGTGGATTTACATAGTGAAGAAGAATTCAGATGGCATAATCAACAAGTATAAAGCAAGGCTAGTAGCAAAGGGGTTTGCTCAAACTCATGGAGTGAGTCATGAGGAGACCTCCTCACCTGTAGCTAAGATGCAAACTATAAGAGTTTTAGTAAGTATTGCTGCTTCAAAGAATTGGAATTTGTGCCAATTAGATGTTAAAAATGCATTCCTTAATGGATGGATCTTTGAAGAGGTCTACATGGCTCAATCAGCAGGATACGAAAACAAAGACAAACCTGATTTTGTATGTAAATTAAGGAAAGCACTGTATGGTTTAAAGCAAGCTCCTAGAGCTTGGAACTCTAGGCTTATCACATATTTGCAGGACCAAGGCTTTGTAGCAAGCAAGGCAGATTCTTCATTGTTCATTAAGAAGACTAATTGAGAAGTTATTTATCTATGTGTGTATGTGGATGATATCATTATTACACGGAATGATGCCAATGGCATCAAGAAGATCAAAGTTCAGATGAAGGAAGAGTTCAAGATCAATGATCTTGGATTGTAAGTGATGGAAAATGCAAAAATTGCAGATACACCCATGGAATTGAACCACAAACTCAGTACTCATGAAAAAGAACTACTTGAAGACATTACAAGCTATCAAAGACTTGTTGGGAGTCTCAATTATGCAACCCCAACAAGAGTGGACATATGCTATGGATTAAGTACATTGAGTCAATTCATGCATGCACCAAGAAAACCTGACATGGAAGCTGCCAAAAGGATCTTAAAGTACTTGATTGGTACCACAAATGAAAGGCTATTTTATCCATTCATGTCTGACTTGGATATCAAGCTATACTCTGATGCAAATTGGGCTTGCTCAAAAGATGATAGGAGGATCAAAGTTGATTTCATGGTCATCAAAGAAACAACCAGCTGAGGCATTGTCATCAACTGAAGTTGAATATAGAGGCCTAGCAAATGCAACACAAGAAGCAATGTGGTTAAAGCTACTCTACTCAGATTTGGGGCTACATATATACACTCCAATGATCTTTGAAAATAACACTAGTTCACTTCATTTGGTTGCTAATCTAGTATATCATGCAAGGACTAAGCACATTGAAGTGCATTATCATTATGTGAGAGAAGCTACTTAGCAAGGATATACAATTGTCCTATGTTTCAACCAACTTGAAATGTGCAGATATGGTAACCAAATATTTGAATGGAACTAAATTGAACAGGTTCAAGATAATGATTGGATTGAAGGAGATTAAGGAGAATTGAAGCTCAAGCATATTAGGCTTGAGGGGGAGCTGTTGGTGCAATAACTCCTGGAACACTTTTAGGTAAAGATTCAAATTCAAATTTGAATCTTGGCTCCAACAAAAGCTATAAAAAGGGGACTATCTAGTCGCGTGATATAGAGCTACATTTAGGAGAGATTTCAAAGGGATTTCATTAGGATGTTAAGCTCACACTATAGCTCTATCATTGCCCTCACATTGTGCAATCATTCATTGCCAATATCAATGTAATCCATGTGCATTAACACCTATAGTTCTTTCATATCTCAACTCTTCTACTTTGTCATGTACCACTCAGAATAGTGTACTTCTCTAATCTATTTCTCAGTGTACACTTGATCATTTTCAGTGATTTGAGTTGGTATAGACTTAGTATACTGTCTGTTTTCTTGCTACAAAGTTTCATATTTATTGCCCCAGCCAATCTCGAGTTATGAGCAAAACATTGCTCACTGGACTACATACTGTTAGTGCCCGAAAATGTCGGGATGCATACTTAACTTGCTAAGCATCATTCTCTGAGCATGGTCTATCATCTCAGGTGAATAACTTGCAAACGCTAGCTATCCAGGTTAATTAGATATGCCCAAAAGGATTTTTCTCATTTGCTAGTAGAGGAGGAGTACTGTTCATTTCTTTGAGCAGGTGTAGTGACCAAAATAGCAAGTTTTGGTTCATAATTGAAACTCCTACTCTATCTGTTTTGACCAATGATTTGAGGATCATATTTGTTAGGCCGTCGGATTGACATCATGTAATATTATATTTTTTCTATACTGCACGTACCGAAAGGTCGTAGCAAAGTGTTGTAACCCGTTTTCTATTAATGAAGAGACATTACGGTGTTCTCCAAAGAGAGAGAGGAAACGGGATCGCCAGACTGTCTGTCTGGGCAATTTACGACCCTACGGAGACGTCGGAGTGTAGATTCCAGTAACTCTGAGTACTGTTACTTTACTTTGTTGAATTACATTAATTTCTGGTTAATATAGTAATATTCGGTGACGATGATCAATCTGCGCTACAGTGATCATTAACTTTTGTGCTTCCTACGGCGTAAAGAATAACTGGAATGCGAGTAGTGAGACTGTGTAGAAGAATTGATACTGAGTAATAGTGTACTGCTTAAATTTGTTAGTTAAGTGGGAAAACTAGATAAAGGGCCTTTGAATTATCAGACCCCTACCATCCCCAAGAACCCGAACAGAGATTAAAAGACGGACTTGACGGAAGTTTGTCCTTTTAACACTGCCAGTGTTAGGCCGCCGGATTGGCATCATATAATATTATATTTTTTCTATACTGCACGTACCGAAAGGTCGTAGCGAAGTGTTGTAACCCGTTTTCTATTAATGAAGAGACATTCCGAGAGAGAGGAGACGGGATCGCCAGACTGTCTGTCTGGCGGATTTACGACCCTGCGGAGACGTCTGAGTGTAGATTCCAATAACTCTGAGTACTGTTACTTTACTTTGTTGAATTACATTAATTTCTGGTTAATATAGTAATGTTCGGTGACGGTGATCAATCTGCGCTACGGTGATCATTAACTTCTGTGTTACCTATGGCGTAAAGAATAACTGGAATGCGAGTAGTGAGACCGTGTAGAAGAATTGATACTGAGTAATAGTGTACTGCTTAAATTTGTTAGTTAAGTGGGAAAACTAGATAAAGGGCCTCTGAATTATCAGACCCCTACCATCCCCAAGAACCCGAACAGAGATTAAAAGGCCGACTTGACGGAAGTTTGTCCTTTTAACATTGGCGCCGTCTGTGGAAAGATGGCAATTGATTAAGAAATCGGTAAAGGTAGAGCAGCACGTAAGGCAAGCGGTACAGAGGTGATATATGCCGGGTTACTCGGTCCGGCGAGTCTTATCCGAAGTATAGAAGAGACCAGCACCCCTAAGCAGTTCCAAATCTATTAGGGACACCCTCAAGCGGTAGAAGTGCCGGCCATTTAAGCCAAGTTGTCGAAGGATCAGAGCCAGTTAGTAATGATACGGGTGCCAGTTCGGTGACACATGATGAGATTCCGGTAGATTCCGGTGGGACTCCGGTACGTTCTGAAGAAGGTACAGTAATTGCTGAGCGTACAGGGACGCAATGCGCAACTGAGTCGACACCATCTGGTCAGAATTTGAACCTTTCCGGGGATAAAGTCGTGTTACCCAGAGAGATCGTTGCCGGTGGAAGTATACCCTGTTTCAGTGAAAGTTCGATAAGTTCCGGTGAAAGTTCGACACCAGTTGGTGGGAATTTACAGTTTTTCGGTGACAGTGTGGTAATCCCTGGTGGATCCTTATTACGTATACCATTGTTTGGGGCAAACTTGCCTCCTTTTGATACTACAGCTGAGGATAGGCTATTTGATTTGGAGATACGTAAGAGATTCAACGCTATTTTCGAGCCGGAGGGTGAGCAATCTGATAATACAGATTCCGAAGGACAAGGCGCACCCCCTCAGGACTCAGGAAACAGCAGCGGTACTAATATTAGCACCATGAGTGTACAACAACAACAACAACAACAGCAACAACCACATCCAATCATTCCACTTCGGCCGGTTCCAATAGGGTTGACGTACACAAAGTTCGGTGGATTTCCAAGGGACGATCCTGATGCATATGTGCGCACGTTTGAGATCAGTTATGCAGTATTAAACCACCCACCTGACCCGGCGTACAAGGCCATCGTATTTCAGGCTACATTAATCAATGAAGCAGCGAGGTGGCTAACAGAGTATGATATCAACCATTTCGCTAACTATGATGATGTGAGAGACGCGTTTTTACAAAGGTTCCGGTTGAAGAAGAATCTTGCCGAAATCTTCGACTATTTGCAGAACAATCGGCAGAAGCCGCACCAAACTGTTCAGGAATATGCAACATTGTTTAGAACCCATTTAAGACAACTGCCTCCGGCACATGCTAATCTACCGAATGATGTTATAACCCAGTGGTTCATTAACGGTTTGACCCCACAGTTAAGACAAATTATGATCATCCGCTGTGTGGGAGCTATGACACTAGATGCTGTTATTGCGATTGCCCAGCAACTAGAGCATAAAGTTGGGGGATTCACCAAAGACTTGGAATGGTTGAAGGCTAGTAAGAACGTAACAGATGATCCGGCTAAACAGATGTATTGCACCAAGTGCAAAAATCTAGGGCACACCAGTGCTACATATGCCGTTAACCAGATGTATTGTGCCATCTTCAACACAACAGGACACTCAACGGAAAATTGCGCGTATAATGCCAAGGTGCAAGGGCGAGCAGCTGTAAATGCCATCGTACAGGAACCAGGTAAGCAAGCAGCCCATTACGTGCCACCATAAATGCGAAACAATCAGTCGCAAGGATATCGGAATTATAGGGGTCAACGGAACACCAATTTTAATTCAAATCGATGGTAGGCAGGTACATAAGCGGAAGGTACTTCTCCTCCACCACCTCGATGTCATTTTTGCGGCGAGATTGGCCACATTCGTAGATTCTGCAAGGATGCAGCAGAGTACGACAAAAGGAAGGAGCGACAGAATCCAATGACCAACATGGTCTATATTTCACCAGTTGAATCACAAGCAGAAGCAGTTCATATTAGATCGGGTAAGCAGTTACAACCTGCTGCTGAGGTGTTTGAGCCTGGTATCCGCGAGCAGCAGCGAATGTATACAAGGGCTAGTCAATGGACAGCCAAAGAGCCAATGGTGTTTCCTGATCTGATTCCGGTAGCACAGGTTCCCTGCCTAAGGCAAGAGCGAATGAACAAACTACTGCCCCAGCAACAGTAGAATCATCATTAGAATCGGTGAGAAGTAGATCCAAACAGATCAGGTATGGGATATTCTAACCAAGGCTTCAATTACACTCCCTTTGGGACAGTTGCTCCCCTTAGTGCCAGGAGTCAGGCAACAATTCCAACAACAGGTTAGTCCTTGATCTTCCTGTACTCCGGCGACTGCCACAATACAACTGGAAGCCGATTCTACGGTGGATCATTCAGTCCCATTGATCACTGTTTGGCATAAAAATCACAAGAGTCCATCCGGTGGGACTAGTACAAAATATTCCGATTACCTTGCAGGGTATCACGTTTAAAATGACTTTTGTAGTTCTCGAACTACCATAATCCAACCTCGACTACAATCTACTTTTCGGTCGACCATGGTTGAAACAAGTAAGAGTGGTACAGGATTGGTCCGCGCAGGAGTTAACGTTCAAAGATAACCACCGTAAATATGTAGTTAAATTGGATGCCATGCAGCCCTGCAAGCT
Source organism: Ceratopteris richardii (assembly GCA_020310875.1). Lineage (NCBI taxonomy): Eukaryota > Viridiplantae > Streptophyta > Polypodiopsida > Polypodiales > Pteridaceae > Ceratopteris > Ceratopteris richardii. The sequence continues at coordinate 33,296,578 of CM035417.1, forward strand.
TCATGCAAGACCATATGTAGCTGAGCCTGTCCACATGTTGGATGGCTTATCTGACGACGAGGAAGAGGCGTTTCTGAAGACCAATAAGGATCTGATTTCATTAGGTACTGTAGATCTCTAGTCGGACGCAAACAAGTGGAGTTCGGCCGCTGCCACAGTGGTACCAGTGACCGAAGATGCATATGCAAATGCAGATGATAGTGTCGCTATGGATGGAGCCACCTTACATCAACTTTTGCAGTCAGCTGATGATCTGGTAAAACCTCGACAATTTTATGTACCGGAAGATCAGTTAGTAACATATAATTTGGGTGATGCGGTCAATCCGCGACCCGTTAAGATTAAGGAAGGATTGTCAGAGACATTTCAAGATGATTTGATACGACTCTTGCATGAGTTCTCCGATGTTTTTGCTTGGGATTATCAAGATATGAAAGGTCTGGACCCGCGGATCTATCAACATCGGGTAGTGCTCAAACGAGAAGCGAAGCCCCTCAAACAGTCCAGTTACCGAATGAACCCCAATTATGCAGCACATGTCAAAGAAGAACTCGATCGGTTACTGAAGGTGGGATTCATCGTACCAATCGAGCATGCTGAATGGATATCTCCAATCGTGATCGTCTCGAAGAAAAATAAACAGCTGTGCATCTGTGTTGATTATCGGAAACTCTGTGTTGATTACCGGAAACTGAATGCTGCTACTGTACCGGATCCATTTCCCCTCCCCTTTTTGGACACAATGCTCGACCGGGTGGAAGGGCACGAGATGTATTCATTTTTGGATGGTTACAGTGGTTATAACTAGGTGAGGATGGCCGAACATGACATACCTAAAACAACCTTTATCACAAACTGGGGTGTTTATGCTTGGGGTAATGTGGTTTGGATAAAGGAATGCTCCAAGTACGTTTCAACGATGTATGCAAGAAGTCTTTTCACCCTACCTGACTACTTTTATGCAAGTATATTTGGACGACTTTTCCTTGTTTGGAAAGATTGCGGCACACCTGTATCATTTACGGTGCTGCTTTGAAAAATGTCGCGAATACCGATTATGCTTGAATCAGACAAAGTTAGTTTTTGCGGTCTCTTGTGGCAAATTACTCGGACATATTATCTCTGCACAAGGAATACAAGTTGATCCGGATAAAGTTGTCGCCGTGTTGGAGGCACCAGTCCCCACAACATCGAAAGAAGTTATGCGCTTTCTCGGCCAGATTCGGTGGCATGGCAGACATTTACGGTGGTTAGCTCATTTAGCAACACCACTTAATCGGCTCATGACTAGTCCTCTACGGCAGTACGAATGGACTCCAGAGTGCCAAAATGCATTTGATCGTTTAAAGGTGTTATTGACGCAGGTCCCCATTTTGCAACCACCTGATTGGGACTGTCCGTTCCATGTCTTTGTGGATGCATCGGACAGAGCTATTGGCCGCGCATAGTCGCCGATTAGCCCCTGCTGAAAGGAACTATTCAGTGACCGAACGAGAATGTCTCGGGTTGGTGTACTCTGTGAAGAAATTCCGACATTGTTTGTTGGGCCGAAAATTCACCTTCCACGTGGATCATGCCGCACTTGTGTATTTGGTCCGGGAGCAACATTTAGGTGGTCGCTTGGCTCGATGGGTTTTATTATTATAGGAATTCAACTATGAAGTTATTCATCGACCCGACACAACACATGCATTGGTGGATTTTCTATCTCGATTAGAAGCTCCAGTGAAGCTCCGGTGGGGTTGATGACACTACACCGGCAATTTACACTACGGAGTCAACTATTGAAGAATCTATCGAATCTCTTGTTCCTCCTACATACTACGATACGTTACTCACTTTTCTAACTGACGGGTGTCTTCCTCCTCATACTCCTGCTTTGCGGCGGAAATTTGCAGTTTACAGTCGCAGAATCCGGTTGATTGTAGGCCAGCTGTACTACATGGATCATACTGGTGTTTTACTTCGATGTATTCCACCACATGAAGCAGAATCGGTTATTGCTATGGCTCATTCATTACCCTCGGGTGGACATTTCGCAGCTGAACTTACTCACCGCAAAATTCTGCAAAGTGGGCTTTGGTGGCCTACCATGTACAAAGATGTGACTCAGTTTGTGCAGCAGTGCGATACCTGTCAACGGTCTGGACAACCATTACATCCGCACCTCTTTCCCCTTCACCCTGTATTACCGCTGGAACCCTTTCAGAAGTGGGGTCTAGATTTTATTGGTCCCATAACACCTCTAGCTACTCTCACCAAAAATCACTATATCTTGACTTGTACCGATTACGCCACTCGATGGGCGGAAGCTTGGGCATTACGGTCGGCCACAGTTGTTTCGGTGGCAAAATGCCTGATGAAGGATGTCTTCCCGCGGCATGGATTACCTCTGGAAATAGTGACAGATCAAGGAACACATTTTGCAAACCTCTTAATGCAAGTACTGACTTAGACTTTTCAAATTGTCCATAAATTCAGCTCACCGTATTATCCACGTGCTAATGGTTTGGCTGAAAGTACCAATAAGACTTTGTTGACTATGCTCCGCAAATTGCTTTTGGAATGTCCGGAACGTTGGGACCAATTACTACCCGCAGTTTTGTGGGCTTACCGGACTACCTACAAAGTTGCTACGGGCATGACCCCATTCAAGCTTGCTTATGGATTGGAAGCCATTGCACCTATGGAAGTAGTAGTGCCGAGTTTATGCGTTGCCTTAGCTCAGTAATTGCTGTCAGAAGACTCTTTGACATTTCGGTTGGATGCACTCAGGGCATTGGATGAACAGCGCTTGGAAAGCTTCATGACTCTTCAAGAAGTTCAGCTTCCTCAAGCCCGTACCCATGATCGGTTCCTTAAGACTCCTGTCTTTACAGTGGGCAAACTTGTGTTATTTTATAATGCCAAAGCAAATCGATCTGCTTGAAAATTTAAATTACGGTGGTTCGGTCCTTACCGGATTAGTGAGCAAGTGGGACCCGCTACTTTTCGGTTGACTACATTGACCGGAGTTTCCCTTCCCAAAGCGATTAATGGTTCAAAGTTACGCCCATATCACCAACCGATTGATCACCGCTGACGTGTTCTTCGGTTTTCCGCGTGTCACTTATTTTCTTTTTATTTCCTTGTTTCGACTGAATATAGACCGTCAGTCTCCTCGTTTTGATATCTAAATATGATTAATCGCCGCCCTGTGTTACTGTGTTTGCTCGTGCATGCACGCCGTAATTATGAAGGTTATCATTTCAATACAGCGCGATGATTAGGGTTTTCGATCGCCTCATGTTGTCGTGTGTCTACTTAATCTTGTTCCTTTCACTGATAATCGCTTTTGTGTCTGTGTGTTTCTGCGTTCTTTGTTTTCTGTGTTCTCTGTGTTCTTGTGCTTTCGCGTTCGCATCATGGAAGCATTAGCCAATGTCGCTACCTTCCGTGAAGGACTCACCCGTGAAGTGAGTGAGTATTTGCGTATTCGTGGCCTTTTGAACTTCACTAAATTGCCTTGGCATTCAGTGGAGTGTCAACCATTTTATGCGCAGATTATTTCCGCTATCGCTGCCACACCTGTTACGGAGCAGAGTTGAGTTGGCCTATCCTTTGTTTACCGTCACGAGTCGTGATCACTTTGGCTTCGTTTGCCGATGCCTTCCGACTTCCTCGGGATGGATTTGAGAATGGTCCACTCCTTCCTGTAGCCACCATGACCACGTTATTTCCACGACACTCATCTAATGAGTACGCCATTCTATGTCGACCTGACCTGGAGCGTACCGCTTTACAGGTTTTAGTCTCGATTTTGAACTTGCAAAAACGCACCCACGGTATCTCGCGCCCATTCTACTCAATGATAGATATGGCTTCCCGCGAGTCTGTTAATTTTGCATTTTTTATTTTCGGCGCATTCACCGTGAATGTGTTACGGTTATCAAACAGGTCAATAAGGGTGACCTTCCGCGGTCACGTCTACCCCATATCCTCACTTTTCTTTTTCCAGCCATTCAAGCCGCGCAACCCTCGCCAAACGCTCCCTTCCTGTCGCATGAAGACTCTACTCGGATGATCGAAGACGAGGACGATGATGATGCATATCTTTTTCAACTTCTTTGCCGGAAACGCAGACGTATAAGTCCCTCTGAGAGCCAAGTACAAGGATCCAACGCTGGACATGAAGAAGAGGTCTTCCACGACACCGCTACCTCCATTCATGTTGATTCTTCCGCCCATTCTTCTCCAATCCAGCAGAAGGAACAAAGTGCTTCCACCGCCGACTCTGAAGAAGTTTCTTCTCTAGACGATTCTCATCAGCAGAATCAAGATGCTGTTCAACCAATTATTGTAGAGATTCTCAATGAAGTGATTGCTCTGGTTGATGCTGTGATTGACCGAACTGAAGCGACAAAGCAGCAGACCACCGGAATAGTGCTGGTGCCTAACATTCTTATCCCACTTTCTTCCACCATGAACACTGTTGAGCCCATTGTCCCAGTCCAGCCTGTTGTTCCCGACGTACCCAATTCTCCATCTTCTTCTCCCGCCTATTCTCCACCATCTTCCCCTCATCTGTTTTCCGCTTCTATATCCCAATCCCTTCCTACTCTTCCTTCTCCAATCCCAATGTTTCATGAACTCGAATCTATGGGTCGACTTTTGATCAAATTCTCGCAGCAGTTACCGATGCAAATGAAGATGGAAACCGACAATATCAGACAGGAGTTGCAACACAAAGTTGATGTTTTAGAGGCTGAAATTGCCCCATTGCGGCAAGAAGTAGATGCTGTTAAGGAAGACAACCATGCTTTGCAGATGCGACTACAGCAACTTCAAGCTAGGATTGCAGAGCAAGACACATTGATTGCACAACGCGATGCAGCATTGGCAGAGTTAAAAGCCAAGGATGTTTTGTTAACCGCTCGTGATGAAGAGATCAAGCAGTTAAATCAGTTGGTACAGGATAAAGAAGATGCTTGAGTGGCGATTGACAATTTGTTTGAGGAAACTCGAATACAGCTTGATGAGGTGGTGCAGAGAGGATAGGAGATGGCTACTTTAGCTAAGCAGACTACTGCAGAACTTGAGACCGCAATTGCCGATTTGTTTCATGCGAATTCTTCTCTCAAAGCCGAGACGAGTTTAACCATTCAACTTCAGAAGGAGATAGCAGGGATTAAGAAAGAAAGAGATGCTTATTATCAAACCATTCAATATCAAGCTCAAGAGCTGGAACGAAGAGAAAAGAAGCTATGCTTTCAAGTAGAGCGACTATCCAAAATAGATGGACAAATTAATGATATGAGATTGAGCCGCGATGAAGCCCTTGCAAATGACTTTTACTTGCAAGAAGCATTTTTGCAGTCCCATATTGAAGTTCTGGTGAGTCAAAGTTCAGTCCGAACTGACGCACAACCGGTGGAGCCGGAAACATTAAAACTAATGTTGGATTCATTAAAACAGAAAATCGCCAGAACCTTCAAATTAGCAAGAACCATGTATATCCAAGGCATCGTAGATGAGCCTTAATTTTGTTTTCCTTGCGGGTTCAAGTCCACCGTGCGTTCCAGTGTTAGGCCGCCGGATTGGCATCATGTAATATTATATTTTTTCTATACTGCACGTACCAAAAGGTCGTAGCGAAGTGTTGTAATCCGTTTTCTATTAATGAAGAGACATTACGGTGTTCTCCAGAGAGAGACAGAGAGGAGACCGGCTCGCCAGACTGTTTGTCTGGGCGATTTACGACCCTGCGGAGACGTCGGAGTGTAGATTCCAGTAACTCTGAGTACTTTTACTTTACTTTGTTGAATTACATTAATTTCTGGTTAATATAGTAATGTTCGGTGACTATGATCAATCTGCACTACGGTGATCATTAACTTGTGTGTTACCTACGGCGTAAAGAATAACTGGAATGCGAGTAGTGAGACTCTGTAGAAGAATTGATACTCAGTGATAGTGTACTTCTTAAATTTGTTAGTTAAGTGGAAAAACTAGATAAAGGGCCTCTGAATTATCAGACCCCTACCATCCCCAAGAACCGGAACAGAGATTAAAAGGCGGACTTGACGGAAGTTTGTCCTTTTAACATATTCCAAAGTACTTGAGTGATTATTGTGCTTTGTGGAAAGCTCAAGGTGTTTACTTTGCAATCCTCAACTCAGTTTTGGCTGGTGTGAAGCAAGAATTTGCAGCATTATCTCATCTGTGGATGGTGTCCACCATCTCTTCCAACAATACATACATTCATACATACATACATACATACATACATATGTACACACATACACACACACAACGCATTAGGAACCCCCTTAGCTGACTTTATTGACTCCTTTCCTGACTGCCACATTAGGAACGATTACTGACTCTGCCTTCTTTTTTTGCCCAGGGCTCTGCAAATATACTTGAGTTTTGGGTCATTTTGTGA
>CM035417.1:34031819-34034319 GCA_020310875.1 Ceratopteris richardii
GTTCGGACTTCTGAAGTGCCGAAAATTCGAAAAACGCAGAGAATTATAGAAGGCGAATCTACATTGAATAGTAGAGCAGGTCGGTTTTTTTGTCATAACTTGAGTTCTACAGCTCGAAATGCGATGATTCAACTTGCTGCTCGTAGCTTGGAAAGATAGCTACAACTTTGTAGAAGAACTCAGATCCAGATTCTGAGTTTTAGGTTGCCGAAATTGCAGAATACAGAGCAGTACTATTGCAAGTGATAGTGAAATTGACAGCAGGTGCTTGTCTTAAGCATATCTTGAGCTACGCACCTCCGATTGAGGTGTTCTTTATGTCGTTACGTAGCCAAGAGTTAGATCTTGAAGTTTGCTGAAGACCAAAAGTTCAGATTCAGAGGTTATCACCTCTGAAACAGCAAAACACAGAGCAGTACAGTTTTGCCCAAACAACCCTAATTGCACTTGGAGGTTGAACTTGCTTTGGAACTTCTTCGAGAGAGAATTTTTGGTGTGCAAGCTCTTATTTTCAGAGCTTCAAGACATTGTACATGTATGATCATTGTGTTAGCTCCTCCATACGAGAGTAGAGCATGATCTTGTTACATGTTTGGCATGTAAGATGACATTGTGGTATACTCTTTTTGAGGTTTAGGTCATCATGAGTTTGATCATGGATGTATAGTGGCATTGTGGTCTATACCTTGCTTATGCCACTTGGTTACTTGCACATACTTTTATGAGAGTTGATTTTGGATCTTGTTTGGTACTTGTATCTTTTGTTTTCCTTGCAGGTACATGATCCAGATTGGAGCCTCAGTTACACATTCATTTGTCACTATTATTAGCATTTGGTCATTGACTGATATATATTTGCCAGTGTGATTCTTGGCATATGTGGATGGTGATTCCCACATGGTTATTTTGGTTCTAGAGTCCATTTTACAGAGGAGATGCTTCCGAAATTTCATCGGCTTTTATGCTAGAAAGGAGCTCTTGTGGATCTTGAAGCTTTTGCGATAGCTTTGGATCATTGACTATCTCCATTCACTTGGACTTGGTCACAGGTTGTTTGTGACAGGTTGGACCATCTTGCAGGATTTATTCTTGAGTGGGAGTTGTATTGCCATTGTATTGGCGTGTATTGCCATTAGTTTTTTGGCACATGTAGTTGCCATTATCTTCTTGATTTATATCAGTGACAGGTGGTGATAGATTATTCATTGTTCTTTGGTGATTGGTTATCTTGTTTGATTGCTCAGTTTTCAGGGGATACTCTGTCGAATTTTTCCCAGGATTCTTTCACATCTACTTGGTCACTTTGGAGACTTGGTTAGCAGGCTTATGCTCATGGTTTTATATGCATGCTAGATGCATGGTTATGTGATAGGTGGTTCACATGGTTCCTTCTCCAGCGAGACATTTATGATATGAGTTATGCATATGGATATGCAGACGTGATCCTATTGAGGATAGAGTATTGTTCCAGTCTCTTGTTACATTGCTAGTCTTGGATTGCAAGCATGGTGTCTTCTCGATTTGATGGCACTGACTTTCCGAGATGGAAAGCTCAGATGTGGCATACATTGGTTCGTGCAGGGTTACACATGTATGTGCATAGAGATGCACAGAGGCCTCGTGACATGCCCGATCACGTATGGATGGATATGGATGCATTGGCCAGCTCCACTATCCGATTACAGCTTGTGGATTCTATATATGAGTCTGTTATGTATGAGGAGACGAGTAGTGCATTATGGCAGAGACTACATGATATGTATGCGAGTCCATTGACTCATGTGAGACATAGATCATATCGACGACTTCGATGTTGGCATTGTGGTCATGAGGGCCATATTCGACGACGTTGCTTCAGGCGGATGCGACGACGACGTTAGAGATATGCATGTGATGAAGATGAGGTAGTGGTTTCAGGAGATTCTATGGCAGTTGATTATGTCAGTGATGGTGATATCACTTTCTCCTATGGTTAATCTTTGGATTCCTCTTATTCATTGGATGGCACACATATGGCTTGGTTGCTTGATGCATTAGCCAGTTTTCATGTTACTCCATATCGTGAGTGGTTTTATCGATTCTCAGGTGAGAGTCGTGGATGTGTGCAGTTGCCTAATGGTACGACATATGATATTGAGGGTGCAGGAGATATATGCCTTATGCTACCTAGTGGAGCATCACTTATGCTCAGACATGTACGCTATGTGCCTTCATTCCCTATGAGCTTGATTTCAGTTAGCCAGTTACAGGAGAGCAGATGTTATGCATTCCTTGGTGAGCATCATTTTCAGTTGCAGTTGGGAAAGCTTATGTTTGTCAGAGGTGCTAGGATTAGGCACATGTATCCACTGCAGGTACTTCATGTGAGAGACAGTCTCGTCTCAGTGGGAGTTCAGCCTTATGTGCGATGTGAGACTCGTCATGTCTCATTCTGTCTACCTATAGATAGGTCTATGGACATTCTTGATGCACATGTATGGCATGATTCAGATGCTCAGAT